>CM054178.1:141044095-141069095 GCA_028829895.1 Sinotaia quadrata | reverse complement strand
ATCTATCTATCTATCTATCTATCTATCTATCTATCTATCTATCTATCAATACATCCACCCACCCACCCATCCACCCACCCACCCACCCAAATCCATCTATCTATCTATCTATCTATCCATCTATCCATCCATCCATCCACCCATCCACCCACCCACCCACCCACCCATCCATCCATCCATCCATCCATCTATCTATCTATCTATCTATCTATCTATCTATCTATCTATCTATCTATCTATCTATCTATCTATCTATCTATCTATCTATCTATCTATCTATCTATCTATCTATCTATCTATCTATCTATCTATCTGTCTCTTTGTCTATCTATCTGTCTGTCTATCTGTTTGTATGTTTGTATTTCTGTTTCCAATAACAAGTGTTGTAATGTCTATCTAATCAAGAACTGTGCATGAAATAATAAATAAATATAAAGACATGAAATTTCACTACTGAGTGAATAAACTACTGAAACAAACGAGCAAGGCAGAAAAAAAATATATAGGGTCTGAGAGGGTAGAGTTGCTAAGTGTTTTGAGTTTGTTGCTCAGTGTTTTGAGTGAGTTGCTCAGTGTTTTGAGTGTGTTGCTCAGTGTTTTGAGTTTGTTGCTTAATAATTAGAAGGAATTATACGTTCTTCCTGATATGTTCTTATTTTTTCCTTTGCCTTTATTTATTTCAGAATCCTGACGAAGGCCGCATTGGCTGGGTAAAAAAGAAGTAACTTGGATGTAACCCCTCAGACTAATGTGTTTTTTTAAATGTAAAATAATGTTTAGTAGTGATTTTCTCTGTCTTAATTTGCTTTTCTTTGTCAGTTTGGAAAATAATGCATAATAAATATTCAATTTGTAAAAATTCTTGTTGTCCGTGTTCTAGCATTTGTGGAACCTGTGTTAGGAACACATAAATGTTTTTAATGTGTCTGTATGTCTGTAATTATAAATAATTATGCGTGTTACCTTCATTTAAGTGCATGTTGCGTGTGTGCGTGCGAATGTGTGTGTGACTGTAAGATGTATATGTGCTTGTTTTATGTGTATATAATGTATATTATGTACACGCAATGTTTATTCATGTTTATTATTTTTGCATGGTTGCATTATAAGATGAATAATGCGCATCAATAAGGAACTACAGGCATATCATAAAATGTACGTATTCATGACGACATTAAGTACACTCTTAAACATTGCAATCACACGCATATCATAAAATGTACGTATTCATGATGACATTAAGTACACTTTAAAAATTTGCAATCACATAATGGACTTTGCAACTATTGAACTACAACAGACTGCTGCTGAACAAAAAAGCCCATTAGGATTCTTGGGAAATAGTATACTGGTAAATGTTGATAATTTTGTTAAGTGATAGTTGTTTAATCTTTATAATTCTTTATAATGTTTTTTGGAGGTGAAAATAAATATCAGAGATTAGAAAAGTCATTTATAGATAATATTTAATTTATCTGCTAAATCGTTACAATAACTCCAGATAATCCTTCAGTATATTTACCAAATACAATAATTCCAGATAACTCTTCACTATATTTACCAAATACAATAATTCCAGATAACCTTTCAGTATATTTACCAAATACAATAATTTAAGATAACTCTTCAATGTTTACTAAATATAATAACTCCAGATTACTCTTCAGTATATGTTTACTAAGTACAGTAACCCCAGATAACACTTCAGTATGTTTACCGAGTACAGTAACCCCAGATAACTAATCAGTACTTTAACCAAGTACAGTAACCCCAGATAACACTTCAGTATGTTTACCAAGTAATAAACGAATTTTCTATTGATCATTCTTTTTCCAAATGAATCTCTGGTAGGTGAATACAGACGTAAAGACTGACTGATGCTTTGAGAAACAAATGTACATTTACAGAAGACACTTTGTATTTTGTCTGATGACTGGCTTATTAAGACAACCAGTTGTACTATTGTCTGATGATTGGCTTAGTAAACAATCTAGTGGTACTGTGGTCTGACGTCTGGTTTAGTACAACAACAAGTGGTACTTTGGTCTAATGACTGGCTAAGTAAGACAACCAGTACTTTGATCTGATGACTGACTAAGTAAGACAACCAGTGGTATTTTGTTCTGTAAACTAAGTAAGATAACAAGTGGCACTTTTGTCTGACGTATGGATTAGTAAAAATACCAGTGCTACTTTTGTCTGAGGACTGGCTAAGTAAGACAACCAGTACTTTGATCTGATGACTGGCTAAGAAAGACAAGAAGTAGTACTTTGGTCTGATGACTGTCTAAGAATACAGGTAGTGGTACTTTGGTCTGATGACTGGCTAAGGAAGACAAGAAGTAGTACTTTGGTCTGATGACTGTCTAAGAATACAGGTAGTGGTACTTTGGTCTGATGACTGGCTAAGGAAGACAAGTAGTGGTACTTTGGTCTGATGACTGGCTAAGAATACAAGTAGTGGTACTTTGGTCTGATGACTGGCTAAGAATACAAGTAGTGGTACTTTGGTCTGATGACTGGCTAAGGAAGACAAGTAGTGGTACTTTGGTCTGATGACTGGCTAAGGAAGACAAGAAGTAGTACTTTGGTCTGATGACTGGCTAAGGAAGACAAGAAGTAGTACTTTGGTCTGATGACTGGCTAAGAATACAGGTAGTGGTACTTTGGTCTGATGACTGGCTAAGGAAGACAAGAAGTAGTACTTTGGTCTGAAGACTGGCTAAGAATACAGGTAGTGGTACTTTGGTCTGACGACTGACTAAGGATACAGGTAGTGGTACTTTGGTCTGATGACTGGCTAAGGATACAGGTAGTGGTACTTTGGTCTGACGACTGACTAAGGATACAGGTAGTGGTACTTTGGTCTGATGACTGGCTAAGGATACAGGTAGTGGTACTTTGGTCTGATGACTGGCTAAGGAAGACAACTGTGTAGTATGTGACGGACTTTCTGCAAACAAAGCAGAGGGAGGATCGTTCTAGATTTCTTCCTTTGACGAAAGTGCTGACGAACATAGAGTGCAACATTTGCTTCGAAATTTAAATTCCTTTGACCGGTGTTTGGAGTGTCTAAGTCGGAGTACATTTGACCGGTGCTTGGAGTGTCTAAGTCGGATTACATTTGATCGGTTTTCAGAGTGTCTAAGTTAGATTACATTTGACCGGTTTTCAGAGTGTCTAAGTTGGATTACATTTGACTGGTTTTCGGAGTGTCTAAGTTAGATTACATTTGACCGGTTTTTGGAGTGTCTAAGTTAAATTACAAGTGACCGGTTTTCGGAGTATCTAAATTGGATATCATTTGACCATTTGTCGAAGAGTTCAAGCTGGAATTCAGTTGATAGTTTGTTGGGGTGCCTAAGTTGGATATCATTAGATTGGTTTTCAGATACATTGAAATGTTAAAGAAGGCATCTTGAATCGTAAGACACTAAAACATATTATCAATTCGTCACCCTTTGTTCAGATTCAAGGATTTATTTATTACTTGTACTTTCAAGTACAATAATCCAAACACATACATGGGAAGTAACTCCTTTTCTCCCTCCAATTAACTAAGGACGAAGACAACAAAGACACCTACCACTCTCGTTCCTTGTAATTTGTATAAACAAACATCACTTTCCAAGGTTTAATTTGTATAAACAAACATCACTTTCCAAGATTTAATTTGTATAAACAAACATCATTTTCCAAGGTTTAATTTGTATAAACAAACATCACTTTCCAAGATTTAATTTGTATAAACAAACATCACTTTCCAAGGTTTAATTTGTATAAACAAACATCGCTTTCCAAGGTTTAATTTGTATAAACAAACATCACTTTCCAAGGTTTGTCAAATAAAGAGACGGACAAACTGAGTTCTCCACAGCCAAGCACGACATCGTTAGAAGCAAAAGCTGAATAAATGGAGTGTCACGTGACCATAGTAGGTTCTCCACAACAGTTATAATGGGAAGCACACTACTGTTCATAAGGGCAATGCAAGAGCTGGACAAACTAAGTGTTATGAGACCATAGTAACTAGGCCGTCCATAGTAAACATATCTAGCACACTACTGTTCATAAGAGCAGAGCAAAAACGTTATAAAGGAGTGGTACAATAATAGTCGTCAGAGATTGGAGCTTTACTTGTTCCATTTTTAACTTTGGCGAAATAATCAAGTTTACAATAATAGTCGTCAGAGATTGGACCTTTACTTGATGTTCCATTTTTAACTTTAGCGAAATAATCAAGTTTACAATAATAGTCGTCAAAATCAAAATTTTCCACATAGCATTGCTTAGTATATTATTAAAAATATTTTAAATGGGCATTATCATGCAGGGTGAAGAAAACGCTTTTACGAATTATTTAAAATACTTCAGAAAGCCTTTTACGAAAAGTGCTAGAAACAAGTACAGTTATAAACTATTTCAAGATACTCCAGAGAGCCTTACGAACAGTGCTAGAAACAAGTACAGTTATAAACTATTTCAAGATACTCCAGGGAGCCTTACGAACAGTGCTAGCAACACATACACTTACAAAGTATTAAAAATATTTCAGAAAGTCTTACGGAGAATGATAGAAACACATACATTACATTTACAAACTATTTTAAAATACTTCAGAGATCT
Source organism: Sinotaia quadrata (assembly GCA_028829895.1). Taxonomy (NCBI): domain Eukaryota; kingdom Metazoa; phylum Mollusca; class Gastropoda; order Architaenioglossa; family Viviparidae; genus Sinotaia; species Sinotaia quadrata. The sequence continues at coordinate 141,064,469 of CM054178.1, read as the reverse complement.
TCACAAAGAGTGCTAGCGGCCAATGATTCACGCAAATCTATCATTAATCTTTACGTGGATTAATTAAGCGAAGGTGCTGATTGCTATGATATAAAGGGAAGTAACACTTTAAGTATAATTATGAGTTATCTGCTCAAATGGTCGTGTATAGGTCGTGTATATGGTTGTGCCGTTATAGCAGATCGCTTGACGGATATTATAGTTCCTGCACGCTCTTCCTGGATGGGAAGTCGTTAAGACATCAACACGATTATAAATGTCGGTATTAGTACAGCATGTTCGTTCTCAATTTGCCCCGATTAGCGAACTGCAGTGACTTTCTCCCGGACTAATTTTTGCTGGCTGATTAATTTTCTCCACCAAGGAAACACCTGGTAAATACTCCTGTTTGAATTAATACGAACTTGTGACCTAAAAAATTACAGAAGCATGTAAGACTTTTACAACTTATTATATAATTTAATATTTCGATTCAATGCCAGAGACATTGATGGTAAAAGGTGAAATATCTATCTATCTATCTATCTATCTATCTATCTATCTATCTATCTATCTATCTATCTATCTATCTATCTATCTATCTATCTATCTATCTATCTATCTATCTATCTATCTATCTATCTATCTATCCACCCATCCATCCATCCATCTATCTATCTATCTATCTATCTATCTATCTATCTATCTATCTATCTATCTATCTATCTATCTATCTATCTAGTATTTTGCTGGTGAAATGAGAAAACAGTCCTGTTTTCGTATTAAATGAGAACCTTGTAACGAACTTTCATTCGCAGACAATGAAGCCTGTTGTTTTGCTGTTGTCCATTTGCGCTCTCATGAGCTTATTCGTCGCCATTGGAGGGGAGGTGGCAGCAGAGCGGCGACTGGAAGCAGGTGACGAACTGACCATGCCGTCTATGGGACGAGAAAAGCGATGGGTGCGTCTCGCAGCAGGCGCCGGGAGGTACGTCTCGAGAGTGCGTCCCGCTATATCACGCTACGTCTCAAGAGTACGCCCCGTTATATCACGCTACGTCTCAAAAGTGCGTACAGGTGTAACGCGTTTGGGGAAGTTCGTCGCGAAAACAGCTGCAGAGGCATCAGTAGTATGGGGCGTAAATAAGTGAGTTCAGCGTTCTCTTGCATGCATTCTTTTTAATGGAGTTATCTACCCGTTTTTACCCACTTCCTCAACTTTTTTTCTCTTTCGGCCTAAGTATTCACAAAAATGTACGACTTGGATTCAACTTTTTATTTGAATTAAAGGACACATAGATCTCATACTCTTAAGATTCATGAAAACTAAAGTGCTCATAGGGAAGTCTTTTAATCAAATCTATCTGCCCTTGAAACGCTAAGTTATATTTAGGGTGTCTAATTTCACTAATTTAAACATGCTTATCTTAAAAGAAGTCTCTTAACTTTAAATTTAATTTTAGAGTAATATTTATAAAAAAATTATTTTTATTGGTTTTAATATTATAATCTATCTATCTATCTATCTATCTATCTATCTATCTATCTATCTATCTATCTATCTATCTATCTATCTATCTATCTATCTATCTATCTATCTATCTATCCTTCTATCCATCCACCCATCCATCCATCTATCTATCTATCTATCTATATATCTATCTATCTATCTGTCTGTCTGTCTGTCTGTCTGTCTATCTATCAATCTATCTATCTATCTATCTATCTGTCTATCTATCTATCTATCTATCTATCTATCTATCTATCTATCTATCTATCTATCTATCTATCTATCTATCTATCTATCTATCTATCCTTCCATCCATCCACCCATCCATCCATCCACCATCCATCCATCTATCTATCTATCTATCTATCTGTCTGTCTGTCTATCTATCTATCTATCTGTCTATCTATCTTTCCATCCATCCACCAGTCCATCCATCCACCCATCTATCTATCTATCTATCTATCTATCTATCTATCTATCTATCTATCTATCTATCTATCTATCTATCTATCTATCTATCTATCTATCTATCTATCTATCTATCTATCTATCTCTGTCTGTCTGTCTACCTACTTACCTACCTACCTACCCACCTATCTATCTATCTATCTATCTATCTATCTATCTATCTATCTATCTATCTATCTATCTATCTATCTATCTATCTATCTATCTATCTATCTATCTATCTATCTATCTATCTATCTATAAATAATCAACCACCAATTATCGTTTGGGTTATAATATATGCAAAAATATATAAATTATACAAATAAGTATTGCCCTTGTTCACTGAAACAAGCAAACAAACAAATAAAAATAAAAAACAAAGGAGTTAGAGTGCTCAGCCCTTCCAGTGTAGAACTGAGAGATTAGAAAGAAATATTTGACTATTTATTTTACTTTGTAGACTGCTGTTATACTTCCAGTGTAGAACTGAGAGATTAGAAAGAAATATTTGACTATTTATTTTACTTTGTAGACTGCTGTTATACTTTCTAATTGTATTTCCATTTCAGATATCTGGACAAGAAGTTTGGTGGTAAGAATAAGTAAACACCCTCTCGACGGTCCCGATACACTTTCAAACAACCCCGACACCCTCTCACAGCCCCGATACCCTCTCGACAACCCCCTCTCATCGGCCCCGACATCCTCTCCACAGCCCCGACACCCTCTCACAGCCCCGACACCCTCTCGACGACCCCGACTCCTCCTCATTTTGAGTTAGATACTTTTTGATGTGTTAATTTTTTGTTTGTCAGTATTTTGCAATTTAAAGCGTAATAAACTTTCATTCTGTTGGAGATTAGTTCGGTCTCCATGATTTCTGTGTGTTAGCCTGTGTGTATGCTGTGAGTATGTTTGAATATCATTAGTGTGTGTGTGTGTGTGTGTCTGTGTCTGTGTATGTGTATGTGTGGATATATGATGACTGAACTATTAATGATTGCGATGACTTAGTATTTGAATATGCTTATCTGAAACCTGACAACCGATTCACAAATTATTATGCAAATTTTGTAGAAATGACATATGCTTACACCTAATAAACAGCAAACACAAAATAAACATTGCAACATATTATTAACATCGCACACAGTAAACATCGCTTACACAAGAAAAACATTACACACACACACACACGATCAATGTAGAATATATCCACTGCATACATATAATAAATATTTCACATACTGTATAAACATCGCATGCATGTGAAAACATTACATCACATAGTAAACTTTACATAATAAAATAATACTATATTCACATATTAAAAATTGTATGCAGATAATACTACATACCCATAATAAGCACCACATACACGTAATAAACATTATGGACACCCATAAACCACCATATACAAATAGTAAACCACCATATACACATGGTAGACATTACGTACCCATGCATTGCATGAAGAAGAGAAATATCGCTTACTCGTAATAAACACTGCATATGTTTAATAAACGTTGCATACTCGTAATAAACACTTCATACGATTAATAAACGTTGCATACTCGTAATAAACACTGCATACGATTAATAAACGTTGCATACTCGTAATAAACACTTCATACGATTAATAAACGTTGCATACTCGTAATAAACACTGCATACGATTAATAAACGTTGCATACTCGTAATAAACACTTCATACGATTAATAAACGTTGCATACTCGTAATAAACACTGCATACGATTAATAAACGTTGCATACTCGAATAAACACTGCATATGTTTAATTAACGTTGCATACTCGTAATAAACACCGCATACGATTAATAAACGTTGCATACTCGTAATAAACACTGCATACTATTAATAAACGTTGCACACAAATATAATCATGGGTGTGCTGTTATAATCTGATTTATAAGTTAGAGACGATCAATGCAGAATGTGACCATTGCACGCATTGAATAAACATTTCATACTCGCAATAAACATCATAAACATAAGATGCCCACCACATAAACAAAATAAAAGCATTGCATACACAATGAACATCGTAAACATGTACTAAAAGTTCATTTATTTATTCAAAATTATGAAATTAAACGTGCTCTGGCTTTTGCGCGTGCGTAACTCTAGATAGCGATTTCAACGTGTCACGTGATTGCCAAACGATATCTAAAAATAGAAGGAAATCCGTACTTTGACAATGCCGCACAAGTGACTGACATGCATTTGCGCGTGTTCTGCTGACACAGCATTTTAAAAACTGTACAGATCTGCAACATATCGTAGTGACTGACGTAAATGTGTACACTGCTTCTTTAGGTTGTATGAACAACCAACATTTTCTGTAAACTAAAATTGCTACTGACGTATGTTCATATTCGTTTTATTGCTGGACGGGAACATCAAACAAACAATTATTGTTGAAGCGTTTACACATGATTTTCTAATGTTGGACAACAAAACTTGTCACCCTTCTTAAAGTATTTTAAACTGTTAAACTGTTCTGTCTTTATTGACAAGAAATCAAACACAAACAAAATAAAACCCTTTCACATAGTAAGAGAAAGAATATCAATCTGTTTACAACATAAACGCTTGGTTCGAGCCTAATATTTACTTATCTATGTGTAAACATAAATCACCTAACATATTTATAAATACTACAGTTTCAACATTACAAATTGGAAACAAATTACAGTGGTTCAACATTACAAATTGGAAAGCATATTACAGTGGTTCAACATTCCAAATTGGAAACAAATTACAGTGGTTCAACATTCCAAATTGGAAACAAATTACAGTGGTTCAACATTCCAAATTGGAAACAAATTACAGTGGTTCAACATTACAAATTGGAAACAAATTACAGTGGTTCAACATTCCAAATTGGAAAACATATTACAGTGGTTCAACATTCCAAATTGGAAAACATATTACAGTGGTTCAACATTCCAAATTGGAAAACATATTACAGTGGTTCAACATTACAAATTGGAAAACATATTACAGTGGTTCAACATTACAAATTGGAAAACATATTACAGTGGTTCAACATTACAAATTGGAAAACATATTACAGTGGTTCAACATTACAAATTGGGAAACATTACAGCGCCGAGACATTATAAATTGGAAAACAGACGAGTAAATATCCTCTCACTCTTGAATCTGTCACTGGAAAAGAAAATGGATTTCGCTATGTGATGAGTTCATTTACGAAAGAAGGTCTTTGATTGAGTGTTGGGGACGCTTCCGGCTTCCGCCGCTTTCGCGCTGGTAATGAAAGAAGGTCATGTCTTGTCTTGAATGTGGGGAACGCTTCCGGCTTCCGCCGCTTTCGCGTTTGGAGAGGGGGGGGGAGAGGGAGCACAGTTTTGTCCGAATAGTTCTGTCTACGGATTGCTTTTTCTGAATTTTAACTGCCACAGAATGCTTAGCGCCGTTCTCAGATTATAGCACACAGGACCTGATTTATCATCCCATCTGCTGGACTACAAGTTGAATCCATCACCTTGAAATTGTCATATGATGGGAAATTCTCCTACATATTTTTAATTTTCATATTGCGATCTGTAATTTTTAACTGAGATGCTATTTGTGGTTTGTATGATTTAAAAATGTTACATAAAGTTTAATTTTGGAAGTGAAGTGCACAATGGACAAGGATGGAGGGAGAAATTAATCTGTTGAGTAAGTAGTCATTGCAGTCGTAGGGTAAGGATGTTGTTATTTCCGGTAGAACATGGAACCCTGACATCTAAGCAATAGCATGTCGGCTTAAACAAAAATCTGGAATCTTGGTTTTGGCCTTGGTTATGCAGTTCTTATGCTGACGTAATCGCGAACTTGTTTTTGGATAGGTTGCATGTGTGCTGACAGAATGTCGGTTGGAAGATGCGAGAAAGTCATGGATTTGAATTTGATTGGATCAGGAGCGAGTTTGTGTAGAGATGGGTGTGATTTCAAGAGTAATAAAACTAAGATACAAATTCTATTCCTCACTCATTCCATTTCATATTGCGTTTTCTCACAATGGCCAATAGCCATGAAGATAGGGTCCAATGGCTTGTCTAATTCTGTTTCCCATTTCCTCATACGTGACATGATCTCTATACGAAATGCCAAGCAGCATACGAAAGCATCTCATTTCAGTAGTTTGTATTCTCCTTTCGAGATCCGCAGAGAGCGGTCAAGACTCACATGCGTATAAGAACACAGATATAACCAAGGAACGCGTCACTATGATCTTTGAGCTGACTTAGGTATTTCTGTCTTTTTAAACGGCACTTAGTAAACGTATTTTTAAAGATAATCATACAGGCACAATCTATTTTCTTCCAACCAATCTTTGCTGGTTACTCAATCTAGTCTTCCAACCAATCATTGCTGACAATTTATCAACCATACCTCAGGCGGCTAAAACATGCAGAAAGTAATAAAAGAAATTAACAATCATTAAGAATAAGAGGAAAATAGACATTTTTACGCTCAGTTATAGAGACTGAAAGAGAAAGAAAGAACGTGAAGGAATGAGTGAGACTGAAAATGAGAGAATTAAAAAAAAGGAGAAAAAAGAAGAAAGAGAGAGTGATAGTCACAAGTTTGAAAATGAAAGGTGTGTGTGTGTGTGTGTGTGTGTGTGTGTGTGTTTGTGTGCATGTGTGGAGAGAGAGAGAGAGAGAGAGAGAGAGAGAGACAGACAGACAGACAGAGAGACAGACAGACAGAGACAGAGACAGAGAGAGAAAGAGACAGACAGACAGAGACAGAGAGACAGAGAGAGAGAGACAGAGAGAGAGAGAGAGACAGAGAGAGAGAGGAGTGAGTTAGCTATGAAGAAAGCCAGTGACATTTAAGTGACATTAATTGATTATCAAGTGTAACGTGCAAAGACAGTGCCTGTGTGATGAACAGATTACTTCTCATCTCCACCCCCAACTCCCCCCACACCACTGCCCCAAATAAAACCCGGAAATGCATATATGGTCATGGTGTTGCGATAAATTACTCGTGAACATCCCGTGTATAGTAGGTAACTCGATAAATGTGTGACAGTCCGTGTGACTGGTTCTGTAATTGGCCATATGACTAGTCCTGCCTCGCTTTCTGGAATGGATGGTGGTATTATGATACAGCTGTCCAAGTATGATAAACGCCGACTTCCTGTCATGCGCACCATCTATATCCGCTATGTCCACGTTCTTTCTTGAAACAGTTTAAGGCAATTGACAAGTTATTTCTGTTTCTTTTATATATTCGGTAAGTTGCATGTGTCATTCTTTTTAGATAAATCGTTAAGTTACCTAAATTATCAATTTGGGGGCCAAGACATTTAATCTTTGTGATTGTTCCTTGCAAGAGAAAAGAAATACTAATTTTCACTACCTGTGACCGAAAAATGTGTCAAGGAATATAGTAACATTTTTGTTTGACTCAGTAAAGTCAATTATTTGTTTATTCATAAAAATCCTTTGTTTAAAATGCATGTTATATTTTGAGGTGCAGGAATACATCAGTAATTCTAGGAACATAGCCTGGCATTCCAGGCACATTTATTGGCAGTAAAGTAATTCTTTATTTGTTTTTAGGCAGTTAAGGCAATTCTAGGCATGTCGCTTTTACAGTTAGTTGTAAGCATCACGCTTATTTGTCAACGCAGTTCTAAGCACTACAATTGATTGTCAATGAAGTTCTTAGCACTGCGCTTGATTGTCAATGAAGTTCTTAGCACTACGCCTGATTGTCAATGAAGTTCTAAGCACTACGCTTGATTGTCAATGAAGTTCTTAGCACTACGCCTATTGTCAATGAAGTTCTTAGCACTACGCCTATTGTCAATGAAGTTCTAAGCACTACGCTTGATTGTCAATGAAGTTCAGGGATCGTCAGCTATTCATTTGATTCCCAATGAAGTAATACAGAGACTGCCAAAGTTTTCTTTTTTTCCTTTAATTTCTGTACGTGCGAAGACAACACAAAATTTTAACTTTGCTTTGTAAGAACATTTTTACTACAGTAAATATTATTTTCTTTATACTCAATTCTATTTTAATTATAAAGGCATTTTTATCTCCCCTTTCCTAAAATTAAGGGGCATCTTAATTTTCTTATTTTTATTTATAGCTGTCCCTTTAAGTCGTTTAATTCAGCCACTGCTATAAACTTAAAATTAAAAATAAAACCTGAGACGATAAGTAATCATAGCTTATAGGTTTACACATAGTCATACAGACACATCTATATAGACACACACACACACACACACACACACACACACACACACACACACACACACACACACATGTAGGCATGTATATACTTATTGCCTTGTGATTTGAAAATACTTCAACTTGATAAATATATATTACTGATTTTCTCTATGAGCCAGTGACTGGAGAATGACGCCCTTTCTGATATTATTTGCCTTGGGTGTTTTCTGGAATGCCATGACCTCTGGAGGAATAATGGCTCTCCCTGAGAGGAAATTTGACGAACTGGATCGTTCTGAACGATCAGCTGTGCGAGTTGGTGAAGGCAGCAAACGTGCGATCAGACACTGCGTACTTCGGTAAGATGAAGCCCCACTTTCTCCTGTCAATAATCTCGGCTTGCCAAGTACTCACCTCCTGTCAATAATCTCTGCTTGACAAGTACTCACCTCCTGTCAATAATCTCGGATTGCCAAGTACTTATCTCCTGTCAATAATCTCGGCTTGCCATGTACTCGCCTCCTATCAATATCCTCGGCTTGCCATGCACTAACTTCAATAGTCTCACCTTGCCATGTACTCGTCTCTTGTCAATATTCTCGTCTTGCCATGTACTCGTCTCCTATCAATAGTCTCGTCTTGCCATGTACTCGTCTCTTGTCAATAGTCTCGTCTTGCCATGTACTCGTCTGTTGTCAATAGTCTCGTCTTGCCATGTACTCGTCTCCTATCAATAGTCTCGTCTTGCCATGTACTCGTCTCTTGTCAATAGTCTCGGCTCGCCATGTACTCACCTCCACTTCCATGCTCAGCACTCTTAATCTACTTTCATTTCAGGAAATGCAGTTTTGTAACTGTCATATCATATAATGTACTACTACTACAACCACCACCACACAAAGAGAGAATATATATATTACTGAAAAAATATTATGAGCATTTTAAACCAACCCAAGAATAAATGGCATCAACGTCTCCATCTATTTGCAGAATTTATAAATAAACACACCCAAAGGGATAACCTATCAATGGAATAGACACAAAATAAATATTAAGTAAAAATAACTCTCACTTAATAATGAAACAAATTAGGAAAAAAATTCGAACTTAAACAGAGTAGATCAATGTAGAAAAAAGGCAAGATGAAATGGAGGAGCAGACTCCTGAATACAACAAATGCTGGAAACCCGACGATAGCTGGCAGCAAGGTGGGGTGTGGACAAGACCTGATGCGGGTCGTCTGGGACCAAGGAGAAAGACCCACTCCTGGGGCTTTCTAGGCATGTTTTAGAGAGGGGGAAAACAGACATAACCTTTCTATGCGTGTTTAGGGAGGGGGAAAACATACACAGACTGGACCTTTCTAGGCATGTTTTAGAGAAAGGAAAAACATACACAGACTAGGCCTTTCTAGGCATGTTTTAGAGAAAGGAAAAACATACACAGACTAGGCCTTTCTAGGCTTGTTTTAGAGAGGGGAAAACATACACAGACTAGGCCTTTCTAGGCTTGTTTTAGAGAGGGGAAAACATACACAGACTAGGCCTTTCTAGGCTTGTTTTAGAGAGGGGAAAACATACACAGACTAGGCCTTTCTAGGCTTGTTTTAGAGAGGGGAAAACATACACAGACTAGGCCTTTCTAGGCTTGTTTTAGAGAGGGGAAAACATACACAGACTAGGCCTTTCTAGGCTTGTTTTAGAGAGGGGAAAACATACACAGACTAGGCCTTTCTAGGCTTGTTTTAGAGAGGGGAAAACATACACAGACTAGGCCTTTCTAGGCTTGTTTTAGAGAGGGGAAAACATACACAGACTAGGCCTTTCTAGGCTTGTTTTAGAGAGGGGAAAACATACACAGACTAGGCCTTTCTAGGCTTGTTTTAGAGAGGGGAAAACATACAAAGGAGCGAACTTCGTCAACATAGATTTTTGATAGTATAGTGTCCCCTTCCCCCCCACCACCATAACCCATCTCCTAGCACGAAATCGGCAAAACCCGGAAACGCCTTTTGACTTTAAATTTTGTTGTTGTTGTTGCTCTAATGAAATTGTTATTGTCTTGGGGTACTATGTTATGTTTTCTCTCGACTGAATAATCATTGGTATAAGTAATTATACGAGTTTGTCATATAAATAATGTCTCATTACCATGTACATAAGTAATTATACGAGTTTGTTATAAGTAATCTCTCTCCTTACCATGTACATAAGTAATTATACGAGTTTGTCATATAAATAATGTCTCCTTATCAAGGGTAAAAATAATTATTTGAGTTTGTCCTATAAATAATATCTTGTGCATGAACTCGCATGGACCTATAGGTTTTTAAAATTTGTTTTCGATTTTCTTTTCCAACCATACATGTGCAGTCATACAATTCTTATCTTATAAATCATCTCTTGCATGAACTCGCTGTCACCTTTGCAGAGTAATTTAATGATTTAAATTTTGTGACGGTGTGTACTAACATAACTGAGATGAACTCACTGCTACATAAATTATTCGTGACCTTTCACAAATGCACACATTAGTTTGCACTAATATTAATAAGTTATGCATGTCCTTTCATGAACACACGCACATTGTATATACTGTTGCATAATTAATTATGTATGTCCTTGAACAACAGACTTATGCACAGCTATGAAATGACAAATATACACGTAGCTTGTAGCACCAAGACCTGTTGTTTTTGGTACTGTTACATAACAAATTCTATCGTTACAATGGTCTTGGCACGAACTCACACAGACTTACATTCTATTACGTAATATATTCTATAACTACAGTTATCTTGCCAGTAACCCATACAAACTACACATTCTATTACGTAATATGTTCTATAACTACAGTTATCTTGCCAGTAACCCATACAAACTTCACATTCTGTTACGTAACAATTTCTATGAATATAATTATCTTGTCACAAACTTATACAGACTTCAATTTCTGTTATATAATAATTTCTATAACTACAGTTATCTTGTCAGTATCCCATACAGACTTCACATTCTGTTATATAATAAGTTCTATGACTATAATTATCCTGTCACAATCTTATACAGACTTCACATTCTGTTACATACTAAGTTCTATGACTATAATTATCCTGTCACAAACTTATACAGACTTCGCATTCTGTTACGTAATAAGTTTTACTGCTATATTTATCCTGTCACAAATTTGTACAGACTTCACATTCTGTTACGTAATAAGTTTTATTGCTATATTTATCCTGTCACAAATTTATACAGACTTCACATTCTGTTACGTTATAAGTTTTATTGCTATATTTATCCTGTCATGAACTTATTCAGACTTAGCGACTGCTGATTGTAATGTTAGTTGTTTTTTTATTTTATTTGCTTTGATTTCTGATATTTGGTAAACTGTAAATAACAGTCAGTAATTTTTTTAAACGTTAAGATGGAGGCAAACTAAATGACAATAAAGTCAAGGTCGTTAAAAGCTGAATTTAATTGTAAAATGATCAGATTAGAACTGATTAAATGAATGAGATTGAATGAGTGAGTAAGTAAATGTATGAATGAGTGAGGGTGTATGTGATCAAGTGATTATTTGAAACACGAACACAGCAGATTCAATCAATACCGCTTCCATGGTCGTTGAAGTCATGGGCGGTGAAATTTATTTGAAATTGACAATAAAACAGAGCCATTCATCTCGGTTTGTAACTGTCAGGGATTTGTTTTCGTTTTTGTTTTATCTTCAGGCTGTATTTGTTTTTTGTTTTCTTTTATCTTTAAGCTGTTTTTGTTTTTTCGGTTTTGTTTTATCTTCAGGCTATGTATTTAGTTTGTTTGTTTTGTTTATCTTTAGGCTGTTTTTTTTAATGTTTTTGTTTTATCTTTAGGCTATGTTTTTGTTTATTTTTGGTTCTGTTTTATCTTCAGGCTATATTTTTGTTGTGTTTTTTGTTTTATCTTCAGGCTATATTTTTGTTGTGTTTTTTGTTTTATTTTCAGGCTGTTTTTGTTGTGTTTTTTGTTTTATTTTCAGGCGATGTTTTTGTTGTGTTTTTTGTTTTATTTTCAGGCTGTTTTTGTTGTGTTTTTTGTTTTATTTTCAGGCTGTTTTTGTTGTGTTTTTTGTTTTATTTTCAGGCTGTTTTTGTTGTGTTTTTTGTTTTATTTTCAGGCGATGTTTTTGTTGTGTTTTTTGTTTTATTTTCAGGCGATGTTTTTGTTGTGTTTTTTGTTTTATTTTCAGGCGATGTTTTTGTTGTGTTTTTTGTTTTATTTTCAGGCTGTTTTTGTTGTGTTTTTTGTTTTATTTTCAGGCGATGTTTTTGTTGTGTTTTTGTTTTATTTTCAGGCGATGTTTTTGTTGTGTTTTTGTTTTATTTTCAGGCGATGTTTTTGTTGTGTTTTTTGTTTTATTTTCAGGCGATGTTTTTGTTGTGTTTTTTGTTTTATTTTCAGGCGATGATTTTGTTTTGTTTTTTGTTTTATTTTCAGGCGATGTTTTTGTTGTTTTTGTTTTATTTTCAGGCGATGTTTTTGTTGTGTTTTTTTATTTTATTTTCAGGCGATGTTTTTGTTTTGTTTTTTGTTTTATTTTCAGGCGATGTTTTTGTTTTGTTTTTTGTTTTATTTTCAGGCGATGTTTTTGTTTTGTTTTTTGTTTTATTTTCAGGCGATGTTTTTGTTTTGTTTTTTGTTTTATTTTCAGGCGATGTTTTTGTTGTGTTTTTTGTTTTATTTTCAGACGATGTTTTTGTTGTGTTTTTTGTTTTATTTTCAGGCGATGTTTTTGTTTTGTTTTTTGTTTTATTTTCAGGCGATGTTTTTGTTTTGTTTTTTGTTTTATTTTCAGGCGATGTTTTTGTTTTGTTTTTTGTTTTATTTTCAGGCGATGTTTTTGTTTTGTTTTTTGTTTTATTTTCAGGCGATGTTTTTGTTTTGTTTTTTGTTTTATTTTCAGGCGATGTTTTTGTTGTTGTTTTTTGTTTTATCTTCAGATTATGTTTTTCTAGTTATTTTGTTTCATTTTCTATGTTTTTGTTGTTCTTTTACCTTCAGGCTATGTCTTTTTTTTAATCTTCAGGTCATTTTTTTTTATCTAGTGGCTGTTTTTGTTTGTTTGTTTTATCTTCAGAATATGATTTTACTCCGGCTTCTTTATCTTGAGTCTGTTTTTGTTGTTTTTGTTTTTTCATCTTGGAGCTACGTTTTTGTTGCTTTTTTTTTTATCTTCAGGCTATTTTTCTTTTTACTTTTGGTTTAATCTTGAGGCTATGTTTTTTTTTACTTTTGGTTTAATCTTGAGGCTATGTTTCTTTTTACTTTAGGTTTTATCTTCAGGCTATGTTTTTTTTTACTTTTGGTTTAATCTTGAGGCTATGTTTCTTTTTACTTTAGGTTTTATCTTCAGGCTATGTTTTTTTTTACTTTTGGTTTAATCTTGAGGCTATGTTTCTTTTTACTTTAGGTTTTATCTTCAGGCTATGTTTTTTTTTACTTTAGGTTTTATCTTGAGGCTATGTTTCTTTTTACTTTAGGTTTTATCTTGAGGCTATGTTTTTGGTGTTATTTTTTGGTTTTATCTTGAAGCTATGCTTTTGGTGTTGTATCTTGAGGCTATGTTTTTGTTGTTTTTTTTTGTTTTATCTTCAGGCTATGCTTTTGGTGTTGCTTTTTTTTTTTATCTTACTGAAATCAACACCGGCAGCTGTTTTGTGTGGAAAATTTTTAGTTTTGTGTTTAATGAACGAATATCTAATTGAAAAGCGCAAATACAATGTTTATTTAAATATATTTAGTCTCAACCGTGTATCAGCCTCTGTCCTTGTCTGTGGGGTAGTTCTGTTCCGTTTCTCTCTCTCTTACTGTCTGACTGTCTCTTTCTGTCTGTCTGTCTCTTTTTGTCTCTCTGTCTCTTTTTGTCTATCTCTTTCTATGTCTGCTCCGTTCTCTCTCTTACTGTATGCCTGTCTCTTCCTCTCTGTTTCTTACTGTCTGTCGCTTCTTGTCTGTCTCTTCCTGTCTGTCTCTTTCTGCCTGTCTCTTACATACTGTATGTCTCTTCCTGTCTGTCTTTTACTGTCACTTCCTCTGTCTCTTCCTGTCTGTCTGTCTCTTACTGCTTGTATCTTACTGACTGTCCGCTTATCTCTACCAGTCTACTTCTCTCTAAGGAGAAAATTATGATTAAATTCAAAAACGATCCCAGAGAGGGATTTTTATTTTAATTTCACAAACGAACGTATTTATTACAAAATAATGAACAGTTGTATTTTTTATGTCCACAAACGAACGTATTTATTAAAAAAAATAATGAACAGTTGTATTTTTTATGTCCACAAACGAACGTATTTATTAAAAAAAATAATGAACAGTTGTATTTTTTATGTCCACAAAAGAACGTATTTATTACAAAAAATAATGAACAGTTGTATTTTTTATGGTTTGCATTTATGATTTTTGTTTGTTTCTTCGTTTGGTTAACTTAAACAGAGTTAAAGTTTTAACAGTCTAAATACTTTTTCTGTTGTGCTTTATTTTCAGTTGTCTACCTTTACCCAGACGATGTATGTATTGGTGCCAATGACAACCAAACAACACGCTCTTTGTGCCAATGACAACCAAACAACACGCTATTTGTGCCAATGACAACCAAACAACACGCTATTTGTGTCAAATCGGTTGTAGACACAACTGAAGATGTGTAGCTGATTGGCTGCAGTTTATACCGTTGACCATTAACTCAATTTTTAGTTTTATCAAGAGTTCTAAAAAATATTTAAGTTTAAATAATTTGATATTTTGCCATATTTTATTTGAAAATATATATAAATCAGCAAATTATAGTGTTTTGTCCTGACTGGTTTCCCCAGGTTTACGTATGTGAAGATGTTGGTGTATGTGTGTGTGTGTGTGTGTGTGTGTGTGTGTGTGTGTGTGTGTGTATGTGTGTGTGTGTGTGTGTGTATGTATGTGTGTGTGTCTATGTGTGTCTATGAATGTATGTTAATACCTTTGATCAGGCATTGTGAATGGTAAGAACCCAGCGGGGTCTAGATGGAGCCCTAGCCGTCAACGCTTTTGGGAGCATTTGACATAAAATGTAGTCTGTTTTTAGCTATCTGTTGGATAACGTTGTTAAATAAATAAATTAAAAAATGTAGTCTGTTTTTAGCTATCTGTTGGATACAGTTGCTAAATAAATTAATAATAAAACAGAGTCTGTTTTTAGTAGCAATGCAGGCCCTGTGAAAAAAAATCCACATGCTCGAAGGCCAAGGACGCTTTGGAGTCGCTCCCAAAATGTCCCACCTACCCGTGGGTAAAGCTGGCCATGTGAAAAACATTTCACGTGCTCAAAGGAATGAGTTATACATAGACAGAGCTGGAAAACTATGCACAACTAGTAGTCGACTTACGACTGCAATTGGTTCCGACAGAACGATCTGAAGTCGATTTGGTTAAATGTCTGACTGCCCCCCCCCCCTTTTTTTTTTAATATCATTTTTCCACATTCACATGTAGAGTAACACGGTAAAGTCCGCGTTTGCTGTTTGTGTGTACAGTATTGACATTTCTTACTACAACGTGTAGAAAAAAGGGGAATAATTCAACGGGGAATCTCAGTAAAATAGTATATTAATGCTTTAACCCCAAAGTTCAAGGCAAACTGATGTGACTAAGGTCGGCGGTATGTCAAGGGTCTCTCAATAGCTCCTCTTTATTCATCCCTCTGCCTGAGAAACAAAGAAGGTCTGTTCCTCCGAGTACTCCTCCCATTGACCCTAATATCTTACAAATATCGCACTGCCAGGTATGCAGTACTCCTCCCATTGACCCTAATGTCTTACAAATATCGCACTGCCAGGTATGCAGTACTCCTCCCATTGACCCTAATGTCTTACAAATATCGCACTGCCAGGTATGCAGTACGTATTCGCGGTCGGATCGCAGTCGTAAAGTCGATCTGTCGTCCGTCGACGACTAGCTGTATATGAATTGTCCTTTCATGTCTTTGTGTTTAACTTTTGTCTGTCTGTCTGTCTGTCTGTCTGTCTCACTCGAGACACGCTTTTCTTGCCGTACATCCAATTTTCCATTCACATCGAAATCTTATAAATTAAAACTATCATTTCATTAGCTTGAAGCTAGTATCTTTGTTAGCTTGAAAGTGTAATTTATTAGTTTGAAGCTAGTATTTCATTAGCCATCCACTACATCAAATACTGAAAATCTAGTTCCCAAATTAATACATCCACTCTCAAATATCTGGGTGATCCGAATTACCCCCCCCCCAACATAAAATAGATGACTAGTGGTGGAAAGCTAACTAACTGGATCACCGTCCCCACAGTCCAAAGCTTGACAAAGTCTGAAGACCAGCCACCTAACTACGATCCAAAGCTTGAAAAAGTCTGAAGACCAGCCACCTAACTATAGTCCAAGGCTTGTCAAAATCTAAAGACCAGCCACCTAAAGCAATGATTGGGAGGACCACCTAGATATAAAATCTTTAAACAATTAAAATAAAATTACACAGACATATTTATAAACAAAATCACCCATCCAGCAACCACACGAAGCTCATCAAAATCCAGAGCTAAATGCAATATGTACAGAGAAAATAAAATAAGAAAAACGAACAAACATTAGACACACCTACACGAGATAGAACAGAGTAGACATAGACTCCACCACACCCCCAAACACCCTTCATAATCCATCCCCACCCCCAGTCCCAGCGCGAAATCGGCCTAGGCCTGAAGCGCTCCCCATAAATTTAAGAAACTAAAAGTAGAACCTTGATAGAACTCAAATAATAGCAAAGACCAAATTAGAAAGACGACAAACTCAAATAACAGTAAGGACCAAATTAGAAAGACGACAAACTCAAATAACAGTAAAGACCAAATTAGAAAGACGACAAACTCAAATAACAGTAAAGACCAAATTAGAAAGACGACAAACTCAAATAACAGTAAAGACCAAATTAGAAAGACGACAAACTCAAATAGCAGTAAGGACCAAATTAGAAAGACGACAAACTCAAATAACAGTAAGGACCAAATTAGAAAGATGACAAACTCAAATAACAGTAAGGACCAAATTAGAAAGACGACAAACTCAAATAACAATAAGGACCAAATTAGAAAGACGACAAACTCAAATAACAGTAAGGACCAAATTAGAAAGATGACAAACTCAAATAACAGTATGGACCAAATTAGAAAGACGACAAACTCAAATAACAGTAAAGACCAAATTAGAAAGATGACAAACTCAAATAACATTAAAGACCAAATTAGAAAGATGACAAACTCAAATAACAGTAAGGACCAAATTAGAAAGATGACAAACTCAAATAACAGTAAAGACCAAATTAGAAAGATGACAAACTCAAATAACAGTAAAGACCAAATTAGAAAGATGACAAACTCAAATAACAGTAAAGACCAAATTAGAAAGATGACAAACTCAAATAACAGTAAAGACCAAATTAGAAAGATGACAAACTCAAATAACAGTAAGGACCAAATTAGAAAGACGAGTTAGTTGGACTCAAATAAGAGTAAAGATGACACTAAGAATATACTCAAATAGTATTAAAGACGAAACTAAAAGAAACTCATTTAGACTGAACCCAATTGAAACCAAAAAAAAAATTCAAGTTGTTGTAGCGACACTGATTAACACGTTCAAGTTTTGTGAAAGTTCTTAGAGTTTGTTTCTTCAAGAACTTTCACATTCACTAACTGTATTTACAAATCGTGTATGTAAATAATAGGGCTTGAGGTGAAATTGACACGCAGGAAGCAAACACACACACACACACACACACACACACACACACACACACACACACACACATATATATATACACACACACAAAACAGAGAAACACATGCTCACATATGCTGTCTTAGAGAGTTTTAGTTATAAATTGTATGTTGTGTTGACACAGCTCATTCTTTTGGTGCTCCTTTTATAAACACACTATCATCACAAATACATTGTATTGTTAACAAATGTAAAACATTTACAAGAAATTCCCCCTCTATTTAATGTGTCTATAAGTTCGTGTGTGTGTGTGTGTGTGTGTGTGTGTGTGTGTGTGTGTGTGAGTGACTGACTGACTAGGGGAGAGAAAGGGAATGGTGGAGGGAGAGAAGTATTGAACTGGAGCGAAGTAAACAAACTTTAATTTAGAGGATAAAGAGATAATCATGTCTTTGTACCTAACTACTCACTTTAGAGAAGCCAAACTACAGACGGCTTATATTAACAAAACTTATCAAAAGTAGCATATACTAATAACAATTAAAGAAACATAAAATATTAATGACACTCAGAGAGAGAGAGAGAGAGAGAGAGAGAGAGAGAGAGAGAGAGAGAGAGAGAGAGAGAGAGAGAGAGAGAGAAGAAATCTAAAAGTGTAACCAAAAAGTAAGAAGATGCAAAGTTAGAGAGATAAAAGAAAAGAAAGGGAGAAGAAAACAAAGAGACAACAGTGAAAAGAAAGAGAAGAAAATGAGAGAAGAAAACAGAAAATAAAGTACAAGGGATTGAAAATGAGAGACATACTATCCCATGTAAAACCAAGAAATATTATATTTGTCATGATTTTGTGAACTACAAGTCGTGAGCGTTGCATATCCTGGAATTCGATTGGTCCTGTGACTGGTCTTGTCTTCGCTCACTGGGGTAGTTAGTTGTATTGTGATTGCATCAACATAAGACGTATACCGACTTCCTGTCATGCGCAACATCTATATCCGCAACAAATCTGTCCGGAGAAACTTCCTTTGAAACAGGACAAGACAGTTGGTAAATTGCTATTTGTCTCTCGAAGATATTTAATAAATTGTCCCTGTTTCCTTTAGGTATATGACAACTTGCCGTTCACTCTTTCATACATTCGGTAAGTTGCCTGTGTGTCACGTTTAGACATGTAAGTTGCCTGTGTGTCACGTTTAGACATGTAAGTTGCCTGTGTGTCTGTCACAAACATCTGGCTTCGCCCTCGACAGTAATATTATTTCATTTAATTATTTTCTTCATCCGGAGTTTTCACTGTATTGGTAACCTCAGACAAAAGAGATAATCGTGTATTTTATGTATTTACCGTCAAGCACATCTTAATAAAATTGGATATTTTATGTACGCTTGTTAAGAAAATATAACTAATATAATATGTCTATAATTGTGTGTATTTTATATATTTACGTCAATCACATTTTAATAAAATTGGATATTTATCTACTTATTAAGAAACTCTAACTACTATGTCTATAATTGTGTGTATTTTATATATTTACGTCAATCACATTTTAATAAAATTGGATATTTATCTACTTATTAAGAAACTCTAACTACTATGTCTATAATTGTGTGTATTTTATATATTTACGTCAATCACATTTTAATAAAATTGGATATTTATCTACTTATTAAGAAACTCTAACTACTATGTCTATAATTGTGTGTATTTTATATATTTACGTCAATCACATTTTAATAAAATTGGATATTTATCTACTTATTAAGAAACTCTAACTAATATGTCTATAATTGTGTGCTGGTTTGAGGGATAGGTGATAGCTTTTATTGATAACACTAATTTAATATGCGTATACTGTGTTGCAGTAGATTGATAACACTATTTTATTTAATATGTGCATGCCGTTTTTCTGTAGTAAATATATATTTTTTTCCTGTAGTAAATATAAACTGATTAACTCTTACTATTTTGTATAGTAAATATAAACTGATTACTGTTACTATTTTCTGTAGTAAATATAAACTGATTACTGTTACTTTTTTTCTATAGTAAATATATATTTTTTTCTGTGGTAAATATAAACTGATTAACTCTTACTATTTTCTGTAGTAAATATAAACTGATTACTGTTACTTTTTTCTGTAGTAAATATAAACTGATTACTGTTGCTTTTTTCTGTAGTAAATATATATTTTTCTGTAGTAAATATAAACTTATTACTGTTACTTTTTTTCTGTATTAAATATATATTTTTTCTGTAGTAAATATAAACTGATTACTGTTATATTTTTCTGTAGTAAATATATATATTTTTTTCTGTGGTAAATATAAACTGATTAACTCTTACTATTTTCTGTAGTAAATATAAACTGATTACAGTTACTTTTTTCTGTAGTAAATATAAACTGATTTAACTCTTACTATTTTCTGTAGTAAATATAAA